>CM035417.1:140269066-140274066 GCA_020310875.1 Ceratopteris richardii
CACCAAAAGCATGAAGACTGGCATCTATATGCACATGAAACTCCAATGACCAGTTATTCAATTTTAGTTCACAAAATGCTTTCTCAGCTTCAAGACTCCATGAGAAAAGGACCTTTTTACTGGTAAGCCTTGATAAGGGCTTAGCTATTTGTGAATACATTCGTATAAATCTTCTATGGTATCCTGCATGGCCCAAAAAACTTTGCACTTCCTTTGGGGTTTGTGGAATAGGCATAGAAAGAATAGTAGTAACCTTTGCAGGGTCAACCGTTATCCCTTCAGCAGATACTATGTGACCAAGAAGAGTGCCCTTGGTGACCAAAAAATAACATTTAGCAGGATTTAATTTAAAAATTTTTTTGAGACATTGCTCGAAGAGTTCTTTTAAATTTTCCAAATGATCATGGAAATCTTGAACTGCTACTCTTCTATGTGTGCCTGAGAATACTAAAAAGTCATCCATGAAAATGTGTAGAAAGGTTGTCAACCATTTGCCCAATATTAGATACATTGTTCTATTAAATGAAGCTGGTGCATTCTTCAAACCAAAAGCCATGTGGGTATAGACATAAAAGCCCCATGGAGTAACAAAGGTTGTTTTGTCCCTATCATTAGGATGGATCACTATCTGATTGTAGCCACAAAAACCATCTAGGAAGCTATACAAAGTGTGACCAGCTACTTCCTCAAGTACTTGCTCTGTGAAGGGCTAAGGAAATCCATCTTGAACAGTCACTTTATTCAAGGCACGAAAATCAATGCAAACTCTTATTTTTCCACTATTTTTCTTGGGTACAATAAACATAGAAGAAAGCCACTTGGAATGTTCTACTTGGAACAATTATACCTGCTTCTTCTGGTTTTGTAATTTCCAACTTTACCGCTTCTACATACTTTGGATTGAGTTGATATGGCCTACTTCTTGCAGGCACGGCTCCCTCAAATAAGGATATCCGATGTAATCCAAGCTCCTCTGGTATCCCTGTTAGATCTTTATAGGACCATGCGAAGACATTTTTGTAAGGAAAAAGTAAAGAAGTTACCTTCTGTAGTAAAGGAGGATAATGCCATAGCCAAGAGGCCAAGTGGACTACTTGAGGGTTCTCTTCATCCCCTAGATTTACTTCTTGAACCAATGTTTCAGGACTAGTCTTGTTTGAGAAATCATCTCCACTATATGCGGGAGTGGACTTTAGCTTATATTCTGCAATATGTTCTCTGGTCCATCCTTGAGGTATATCTGAAAAAGGAAGATCTTCTCTATACTCAGGCTCATAATTTTCCATCCCGGATACTTCTATATTTGTTGCCTCTTCAAAGTTTGTATTCTCCTGCAAATTCTCATTCTCCAACTCCTTGTGAACTTCTTGGCCTTTTCCCGCAACTCCTTTATCTACAATTGCTTCCTCTATTTCAATGATTTCCACTGTGCAACACTTTGCACTTTCCATCATCTAATTCAGTAATGCATCTTCTTCTTGGGGTAGAGAGGGCATTAGCTGAGTGTCCATAGTATAACCAGTAGTTTTTCTTGAATCGAATCCTTCTTCCAAATGTAGTTGCAGTTGGCTATTGGTGTTTGTTGAAATCCACAGTTTGTTCTTCCCCCAATCTTGCAAAGCCTTTGCTTGCCTCAGCCAAGGTCTCCCTAGGACTAAAGGGTAAGAAGTCTCTTGTGGAATTGCAATAACAACAAAATCTAGAACAAAGTGGCAACCCTGTACTATCATCATTACCTTTTCAATAATGCCAAGAGGCGCAACCCGATGTTGATCTGGTAGTGTAACTGTGAATGGTGCCACCTTAGTGGGGCTCAAATTTAGCTTCCTCATTGTGAAATCTAGCATCAAATTCATACGAGAGCCTCCATCTATGATCACACCTGTGAGAGCTTCATCCTTTATACAAATAGATAACCTTGAGCTTTGGTAGTCTGCCAGGGGTGCAGGGGGAAAATCAACCATGAAACCATTTATACTAGGTGATTGGATCAAGTGAAAAGAGTGTATAATCTTTAATAAGCCACTCCTTATTTTTGAACCATCTTTATAAGTTCGTACAGACTAACCTTGTGATGAATACCTTTCAGGATATGTTCAATATTTACCTCATGAGTGACTTCTTGCAGACTTGTTGGTTGGTCCCTTAGAGAAGTAGCCATCCTTTCATAAGCTCCTTCAATTTTTGCTTGGCCCTTCCACCCAGCTTTCTTTTCCTACTCTTTATCTTGGAATCCTTGTTGTTTCTCTCTACGGATTGCTGCTGCTTGTCTGGCTCTAGTCATCATGGGCATTGCAGAAGATGAAACAGCATAAGACTGAGTGGTCATACCTTCTTCCTGTGGAGAGACTGCAATCATGTGGATTGGAGCAGGACAGCTTCTTGGGCAATCTTTGGTATAGTGATCCTTGGGCTTTGGACAATGTTGACAAGGAGGTGCATCTTCTAGAAGGGAACACCTATTTTGCATATGGCCATACTCACCATAGCGATAACACATCAATCACCTATTATATCTAGGCTTTGTCGTACAATTTTCCTCTTTATTAGGTGCATTTGAAGTACTAGCATAATATGAATCCAAAGCTTGAGGGTTACCTTGTTGCTATGTACCCTTGAGGTAGTAACAGTCT
Source organism: Ceratopteris richardii (assembly GCA_020310875.1). Lineage (NCBI taxonomy): Eukaryota > Viridiplantae > Streptophyta > Polypodiopsida > Polypodiales > Pteridaceae > Ceratopteris > Ceratopteris richardii. Next base: position 140,271,700 of record CM035417.1, read on the forward strand.
CTAGCTTCATGACCATCCTTTCCACAAAATTGATAGCTTACCTTGTTAGGACAATTAGCATTGGAATGTCCATTGTTGTTACATATTGTACACCAAATCTGCCTTCTTATATCCTGAGTGGTCCACAAATCTTCTAACTCACGGAGAAGTTGGGCTACTTCATCATCAGTACGATGCAGTGGTGGCAAGACCTTCTCTTCTTGTTGATTTTGTTGCATTCTCAATGCCTCCAGTTCCTTCGTCAGTTGCCCAATAGGGTCTAGTTCTACAGCATAATTCAGTTGTGTATCCCCTTCAAAATGTTGCCTAACTTCTTCAATGCGTGATGCTGCTGCAACAAAATCATTGAGGGTTGCATCCAATCTAAGAGGCTCACGTAACTTCTGCTGAGATTACCTAGGCAAAGCTTTTTCTATCCATTTTTTAACCAAGAAATCACCTGGAGCATGTGGAAGACGTGCAACAAGTGCTTTTGTCCTAGTGTGAAGTTCATGGAAGGATTCACCTGATCTTAACCCTAGATTCTCGAGCTGGTCTAGAGCTCTTTCCGATGAGTCACTAGGTCGAAATGTTTGTGAGAATGCCACCTTCAGAGCCTCCCATGTAGAAAAATGGCCATCTGCATATTGACTGTACCATTTGTCAGCAAGGCCTTCCAATGTGGATGGGAAGAGTACCAGCATTGCATCCTCTCTATTCTATAGACCTCGTCCACGGCATAAGGAGATGAACCTCCTCACATGATCATCAGCATCCTCATAAGCTTGTCCCTTGAAGGTAGGGAACTTGATATTGAGTCTAGAGAGTAAATGAGAGAGATCCTCCATTTGCACTGGTCTTTCTTCTGACGTATCTGAGGAGAAGTCTAATGTTCTACTATGCTTCTCCTTTGACAGTGGTGTCGCACCCAAATCAATAGATAAATTCAAGGAGGGTAGAGGGGAGCTAGGTTGACTAGTCGAAGATATAGCTGACTTGTTAAGGCTCCTTCGTACACGAAGAGGCTCCTTATCTACTCGCGTATGGGTCATGTACCTACTTGCAAATGCAATAATTCAAAAATACTGAAAAAAGGGACTATTTACTATCCTCAAGGCCTCTCACAGAAATGCAAGTGTCCCACTCGGCGTGCCAAACTGTAGAGGAGGTACTGGGGTATCCACTTTTAATAAGAGTAGAAAATGCGCACTACGAGTACTTCGCCTACTCAAGGGAGGTCCTCCTTAGGGAAGTATACCCTTTAACATTTCTTTCAGAAGGCAGATGACAATAATTGCACAGTAAACGTGGACACTCAGAGAGAAGATTAATGACAATGGCAATAGCGAAGGACGAAACCACTCCTTAGTTCATATAGATGATTACAATATAGGCAAAAGAAGAGCTCTAAAGTTGATGCTCTGGGCTAACATGCCACTCTAGAACTAAACAACATCAATAAAAGAGATTCATCCAATCCGTATAATGAACACACCCTGAATGACAAAACCAAGCCACTCTCTTCACACTATAGTGCTGTTAGCCCTCCACTGGGAAGCCCACGCTCTGTATCCTCACCACAGAGCAGAGTGACTTCCTACAGTAGGCCTGTAGCCATAGAGTGCAAAGAGAGGACCCCTCCATGTATGTAGGTATATGTATATCAAATGAGCACAAGTCCATTGCTTTTATAGGATCCAATAGGCCAAGAGAGCCTTGCCGATTCCTCACGTCCACTGATCATGTGCCGATAGGCGGCAACACTCATTTCTCTACTTTCACTTTTACCACTTACACTTTTATTGTCATTTTTGCATGCAAACTGAAATCTTCATTTTGTGCTGCCCATGATATTCAAATGACCCATTGAGTGTGAGAGATGGTGGGTGGTGCGGATGGAGGGACGGTGGGATGGAGAGTTGATTTTAACCCCACCAATCCAAGAGCCCAATGAATTGCAAAAAAACCAAAATGCCTCCTGCATGTGAGAGACTGGAACGACATAGAAGTGCATAGCCATTCATCATAATAGACCACAAATGGAAAGAATAGGTCACAATGTACATATAAAAATGCTAAATTCCAAAGCTCCGATCTCCTAACATCACCAATCCCAGGAACTACATCTCCGTTTCTGTGACTTCGTCATCTATGGCTGCTGCATATATCCGCAACCTAGGAAACTTTTTGCTTAATTGATCAAGTGAATCAATGAACACTCTTATCAATCTATGGTACACATTATGTTGCTTTAGCAAGTCAATGGTGGCTATTACTGTACCCCTTGTGGCCAAGACTGGATCTGCAACCAACACTCTTACGCCATCAGGAAACTTTGTCTAGGAGCCTGTTGACGTAAAGTGCTGGGTGAAAAGTGGCTTCTTCCTT